>PVKB01000115.1:1130944-1143731 GCA_004027205.1 Ctenodactylus gundi
AAAAAAAAAAAAAAAAAAAAAAAAAAAAAAAAAAAAAAAAAAAAAAAAAAAAAACAATGAAAACACAGTAGTGCATTCAGATAGAGGCACATTACATATGTAAAGAGAATGAACACATTATTACTATTAATAATTTCCCAAAATACAAATGAATTAGTAAATGTAATATTATGTGTCTTTGTTTAAAGAAGTCATAAAACTTTTTATTACTATGAGATTCAATTTTGTAAATTCAATACCAGTGAAAACTAGCCAATGGTGTTATATGTCAGGTGGTGGCTAGTGGCTATCTTATTCAGATGGCAGTGGTTGATAGAGGGAAAAAGAAAGATGTTCCTTGCGTGCTGGTATATCCCACTTTATAGTCTAGAACTGATTATACATGTGTGTTCACTCTCCAAAAATTCAAAAAAACTCTAAACTTACTATCTGTGTATATCTGTATATTATAGAGATATTTTAATAGACAGTTTTCAAAAAAGTGGTTTACCATTACTTATTCTTTTAATTTTTTCTCAATATGTATTAGCATATATATGCAATATATAATGGTTACATTGAGCTTTTGTAATAATAATCTCATTGTCTCCGCCATGCCAAAGGGCTGAGTATGTATAAATCACATATCTTTCTGGTAATACAATTACTATTAAACTCAATATTTTTATATTGCACCTTCAAGAATTTAGAGGTAAAATCACACAGCGATTTATTCAGTGGCACAAATAGAAACAATAATAAGTGCTTATTGATTCTGAAATTATAGAGGCCTAAGAATTTAAATCAGTTTCAGTATGTGAAAGCAATTTATTTGTGCAGATGACCTTGGTACTTATGATTAGCAGGGAATTTGATTAATCAGGGGATAGCTCATCATCTTGCAATACAAAAGCTCTTCCACACCCACTTATTTCCCTTTAGGTGTATGGTAGGGTTGAGTATATCCCCCTAATTTTAGATATTGTAAACAACCCTCAAATTCATATGTTGATGGTATTTAGAGGAGCCTTTGAGAGACATCTAAAATCAAATGAATCACCAAAGACTGCCCTTTCGGTGAGACAGGTGGCCTACTAAGAAGATGAAGAAATAAGTGAAATAAGGAAGAGGGATAAGTGAAGCTTATTTACCCTTTGCTTTGTCACATGATGCCTCCACCATGTTTAAATGCAACAAGGAGGTCCTCACCAGAGGCCAAAGAATCACTGCCACCATGCCTCCAAGTTCACGAGCCAAATAGACTTATGTTTTTAATGCATTATCCACTGCTAAGTATTTTGGTAAAACAACAAGAAAGAGACTAAGACACTGTATTAAAAATAATGATTCCTGAGAAATTATGTTTCTGCAGAAGCCTATTGTTTTCATACCAAGATTTTAGAAAGTAAATTAACCATGTGTTCCCTAAATATTTCTACCACCCAATTCCTAATTGCACTGTTTGTCTGTGTTGGGCTCCTGTAAAAGAATGACATGAACTAGATAATTTATGAATGACAGAGGTGTACTTCTTTACAGTTCTGTAGGCTAGGAAGTCTAAGATCACAGCATCTAGCGAGGGCTTTCTTGCTGCATCCACACATAGCAGAAAAGTAGAAACATTAACATTGTTTCCACATAGCACATCATATGCACAGTAGTTGGTGTTCTAGCCTATTTTTTTCCATTGCTGGGACACAGTATTTGACACCCACAACTTAAGGAAAGAAAATTTAATTTTAGCCCACAGTTTCAGGGGTTATCAATCCATTTGTGGGTGACTGGCAATGGTGGGAAAGGTCTGCTGGAGAACAGCTGCCTATAGCATCATAAGAGGAAGGCTTTGAGGACAAGTCAGGGTAGGAATTCATCCTCCTAGGCCACACATTCAGTAATGTGCCAAACCATCAGTAATAATCCAGCCCTGGCAACCAGGCCTTACCTCCTAATAGCATATGAATCTATAGATAATCTACAACATCCAAATACATGAAGTTTTTGCAGTTCTCCAGATTCAAACCATAATAGTAGGTTACAACTCCATTAAAACTTTTAGAAAAAGAATTAAGCAATGAGAATCTAACCAAGGCAAAATAAAATAAAATAAAATAAAATTCTGCTACATCCTTAGGACTTCACAGCTCAGAATAAAACATTTTGGTAGCTTCATAGGTCTATGCATTTTTATATATAAATTAGGAAGTCCAGACTTCTCCTTGGACTGTTATAATTTAGAATTGTCTCCCCAAAACTTCATGAATTTGAAATGTGATTGGATTGTGGGAGTTAATGAGATCAAGTAGATTAATGCATTGATTTCATTGATTTTATTTTTAAAAAGTAGAGCTGGTTTGAAGGTACAGATCACTTAAGGTATTCTTACTCCAATTTTTCCCAACCCCTCTTCTTTTTAAGATGTCATAAGCAGCTGTTCTCTGCCAGACCCTTCTACTAAGCCACCATCACTAGATGGCCAGGCAAGGACCAAGACCTTTGAGCAATGAACTGGAAAAAAAAAAACTTTTCTCCTCTTAAGTTGTGGTGTTGAGTACTGTGTCTCAGTGAGGGATCCATTGTAGATGGTTCCTTGCATATATACCACACACGCGCGCGCGCGCACACACACACACACACACACACACACACACACACACACACACAGAGTGGACCAGAACCTTGAACTCTAAATATCTGCTTCATATTTAACATGGTTCAGTTTCCAGGTAATTGCTGTTTCATAGCTCTTACTCTACAAATTCAAAACTATAGGCAAATATACTCTTTTGTGTTGAAAGTTTGAGGGCTGTGCTAACGGTGGTATTAGCATCCAAAGCTACTTTCCAGTTGCTATGGATTATATGTGTCCTCTCCAGACTTTGTGTGTTGGAAATAAGCCTGAAAATAAAGTGTTGAGAGGTGGGCCTTTGGCATATATGCAAGTAGTAGAGGTCCAGTTTTCGTGATTGCATTAAAGCTACTACAGAAAGGACCTGCAAACGAGGGTTCACTCTATCATATGGAAACACAATGTTCATCTCTGTAATAAAGAGCTCTAAGAAATTAGTCTCTCCAAACAAGAAAAGAACATACCGTCATGGAGTACAGGAATATTAAGTTTTTTACCCCTTATAAGGAGGGTGAGCTCCTCACTGCATAGGCAGAGCAGTGCATCCCAAAACATTGCAGGTTTTGACTGTTATTCCTGCGGCCTCAAGTTCCTCTCTCTGCCTCTTTTTCGTTGGCAGAGTGTAGTCTTTCAATAAGATCTCAGGTGACTGCTTTACAGTCAAGCAGTTTGCCTTGACATGGTCTTCATTTCGCCTCCCCCACTCTTTGTTTCCTATTACATATCCAGGTAAAAGCACACGAAAATGTGAGACCATTATTATCATATGAAAATGTACCACTACAATCATTAGGTGTCACTCACAATTCCTCCTCCTTTTCCTTTTTTATTATATAAAGCAAGTTCCTTTATTGTTCTTTAAGAACCAGTCACCTCTCAAAAGTTTTAGAACAGGTAGTAACTCTCCTCATCTGGCTCTGGTTGGGACTGTGTAATCAGAGGTAGGTTGTTCTGTTGGATGACATAGGCATTTGTTTACTTAGGGTCACTCCTATAACTAATTGGGCTACACCCTGGACACAGAAAACAATGTAGTAACTTAGGGCTGCCAATACCTCAGCCACTATCATGAAGGGAATTAAGAAAGAGTTTATGATTATTTTTCATTTTTTAAGTGGAACCACCCATCATAATATAAATTCCTCCTTTGTCTGATAATATCAAGTCTAAAAGTAACCTATTTTTTCATGTCATCCCACTGGTTTTATATAGTCATTCAAATATGTCCTTGATTATGTCCTTATGTAATTAATGAGTTTTTGTTGGTTATAACAGATATAACTTATCCACTCTACATTTTTTGTTAAACATGAATCAAAACTCTTCCAGTCATGATGTCAGCTGAGTAACAGATCTACACACTGTCTCCTCATGGACTCTCTTAAAAAGTTGAAATTATAATTAAAAACTGCCTGTTAAACTTAGCTAAGAGAAGAAAGAGCACCCGTAATAACTGAAAGGAGGCCACAGGAAGATCACATTGGCAGAGGGGAAAAAACAGCAGCCTAGGAAGCAGCTCGAAGCAAATGCAAACAGCTGGGAGCTGCTGGCATCCACAGTTGGAGGAAAGCCTTCCTGGAGCCCAGAATCTCAGACTGAGGTAAGTGAAGATCCCAAGAAGCACAAATTGACAGCAGCGTATAGCCCAGGCTCCAAAAAATAAACCTGTGGGTGGTAAAAACTGCAAATGCAATGTGAGCTGTCCCTAGAAAAGGCTTCCTGGAGCCTAGACCAGAAGCAGCACTTGGTAGCCATAACTGAAAGTGATGTAAGCAGGAATCATTAAAAAAAAAAAAAGAACCCAAAACTGAACTGTTTAGAGTAGAATGGAAAACTACATCACATTTTTTGGGGTCACTCTTAAGCAGTGCCTAGGAAATAACTGGCACATGATATAGCTGTGGAGAGAAAGGCTGTCAACCCCCTTAATGGCTCAGATGGTAGTGGGAGTATCTTGATACTGGACATCCCCACCCTTGAAAGAGAGAAACCAGAATAGGTTTACTGAGGGGGCTGGGTGTGATCATGACACCTTAGAGGCCATTGGACTGTTAGGTAACTGTTCACTGCCTACTCCCAGCACAGAACTGAGAAATGCCAGTTCCCCCATACACCCTCATACCCATTCAAAGAAACTTCTCTGTGAGGCCTTTCAAGCAAAGACCCTCAACAACAGAAATATGGGAAGAAAACAAGGCAATAGGAAACACACAGAAACACCTGAGACCCCAGAAACTAATGTCATGGGCTCTGAAATAGTGAAACTCAAGCAATGGTCAGCGGTCTTAAAGAGGAATCTACCAACTAGTGGTCCTCATGAATACAAAGTTTACTGAGCACATAGAAGTCACAAACAATCAGCTGAGGTAAATAAGGAAATGCAAGACATGAAGGAACATTTTTATAGAGAAGTGGAAATTCTGAAAAGAAATCTAGCTGAAATCCAGGATATGAAAAATATCTGAAAGCAGGGGAAGTCGGCTCAAACATTGTGAGGGCAGAATTTCAGACCTTGAAGACAAGGCTGATGAAACAAATGTTATAATTAGGCACAACTCCAAAATTAGAAATGAGCAAAGTAGCTGGGTGCAGCAGCTGATGGATGATTCAAAGAAAACCAATCTCAGAACTATGGGAGTGGTAGAAAGAGAAAAAAAATACAAAGGTATAAAGAATTTATTCACTGGAATCATGCAAAATCATTTCCCAAAGCTAGGAAAAGAAATTAATTTTCAGGTAGGAGAAGCTTATAGAACACCAAATAACTTAACCAGCAATGAGATTGATTCACTATGACTCAACATAATCAAAAACCTCAGAAGCACAACATAAAGAGAGACTATTAAAAGCAGCAAGAAAAAAAGAACAGACATTATTCTGCCAAGGCAAACACATTTGCATTACTGCAGATTTTTCAATGCAAATTTTAAAGGCCAGGAGAGCCTGAGGCAGAATCTTGCAAGCTTTAAAAGAATACAAGCGTCAACCCAGGTTGTATCCAGCAAAATTATCCCTTGAGATGGAAGGGAAAGTAAAACATTTCATGACCAAGAATTTCCAAAGAAATTGGCAATCACTAGCCCAGCACTGCGGAAAATATTTGAAGGAATCTTTGAGAGTGAAAGAGAGACAAAGCAGCACCAGAGAACATGGAGGAAAGGAAACATCTAAAGAGAAAGTGTAGCAAAAAAACAGACATCAACCATTTGTTTGGTAGCCCACTAAACAGGACCAGTTTCTTTAAAAATCTGTGAAACTTCCCCCCATAATTATTATTAGTAGTAGTATATTAGGTTGAAAAACAAAATAATTATATTCAACATGAGGAACTGGTGTAAAATCTTAATTTGTGAGACTTTTTTCAAGTATATAACGTGAATAGATAATTAGCTGGGGGTTGAGTGGCAGAAAGCAGTGACTTTGATTTGGAATACTATTAGTTGTAAAAAAAAAAAAAGAAAAAAGGTAGGATTTGGTAAATAAGTAGTTCTTGGAGTCTTTTCCCTGAAGCTGTCACTGAATCGTAAACATAAAAGATCAGATAGCCTTAATCCATTAGCTAAGAACTCAGTTGGCTATTATTTCAACCTGTGACTCTAGAATTTCACGTTTCAATTTCATGCTCTGTAACTACATTTGTAGTAATAATGTTACTCATTTCTTTCTGCTCTTTTTTTTTTGGGAAAGAACACAGAAAATTCTGAAATAACTAAGTATACCATAATATCTATACTTTCATTATATAGACTTAAGTTTATTTAATGTAAGGATTAATTTATTCAGTCTTTGATATAAGTTTAGCCTAAGAAATCTGATTAAGGTAATTAATCTTTGCATACCAACAAAGTTGGTAATAGCCAAATCTTGGAAGGAGCCAATACCCCTGAGTACATATGAATGGATAGAGAAGATGTGGTATATATACACAATAAAGCATTACTCTGCCATTAAGAATACCTTTAAGTCAATTTTTTGAAAATGGATGTAACCTGATGACATTATGCTTAGAGAAATGAACCAGACCCAGAAAGTTAAGTATTGTATGGTTTCTCTAATATAGGAAAACCAAACTATAAAAAATGTAAGAGACACAGAAAATAAATAAGAAGATGGAATTTTTAGAGAGGGAAATGGAAAAGGGGGATGAGAGGATGGGAAAGAGAAAGGGAGAGGATATATTTTTTTTTAAAGCACCAAACGAAGGGGAATGTGGGAGTTGGAAGGGGAAGGCATTGTAATTTTGATGCAATATATATATGCACAAAATGCTCAAGTTCATTGTAAACATTATGTATCGCATATGTAAAATGGGGAAAGACATGAACTACAACATAGGTTTTTTTTTTTGAGACAGGGTCTTCTATATGATCATTTTGTGGACCCTTATTCTCTTTAAGGCAAGCCCTATTGATATACCCTTTGGCTAGGCCCCACCTTCCATCAACATACGAAAACTTTAAATTTATGGCTTTGGGGGAACAATGTACCGACAAACCATATCCTTTTTCCTTTGGCTTCCAAGAGACTTCTGTTTAACTGTTCATGCAAAACATATTTAGTCTTAAGAGTTGTCAACTTGAGAACATCAAGCTTAGTGAAGTGAGTTAGAAGTATAAGGTGAAACATTGAATGGTCTCTCTGATATGACAGACCCAGAAAACAACTCCTATGGAACTTAAAATGAAAAACAAAGTGAAACAGGGGGGTCAGGTAAGGGAGGAGGGAGGGATGGGAGGGGAGGGGGAGGAACAAAAGGAGAGTGGGAAAGCCCTTGTCACCTTGACAAGATACATATGTGCATAAAAGGCTCAACTCCAATGTAAACCTTAAATTTTACACATATACATATTAATAAAATGGGGGGGGAGAGTTGTCAAAGTTGTAAGTTTCAGCATTGCTAAAAGTTCAAGTCCAAAATCTCCGCTAAACTCTTAGTTATGAACCCTTGTGAAAATAACATTAAACATATTTAACATAAATGACACATGAGAAACATTTCCATTCCACAAAAGAGGATTGAATAAAAAGCAACCACATCAAAACACGCATTAAACCCAGCAGTGCAAGTACTAAACCCCAAAGGTATCTGTGGCTAGATGTGAGCTCTAAAGTGCTTAGGGGTCCTGTCCCTGTGGCTCTGCCTCTGCAAGTAACCATGGCTCTTCTCTTAGGCTATCTCTATTCACAGCCCACAGCTTTTCTCAGTATACAACCCATGATTTAGCAGCCCCAAATTTCTGGCGTCTCCACTGTTTTCTAGGCTTTTCCTTTACAATTTTATTCATTGTCCTCTTAGGTACATACTGTCTGGTCTCCAAGTTCTTCTTCGGGAATCTGGGTGGAAGCCTTCATAATTCCCTCCTACAGTTTGTATGTCTGTGAAACCAGCATCATATGGATGACACAAATTTCTGTCACCAGCTGCAGCAAGTAGTCTGACCTCCTTGAACTGCAGCAGCCTTCAAGTGCCTGGATGTTTAAACTCTAGATGGCAAAACTCTAACACACAGTCTCCCCTTGGCTTTACAGTCTGCCTTCGGACATTTATAGAGCAAATTCCCTTGCCTTTTTACCACCTCCCAGACAGCAAAGTGCAGGGTCTCCCTGACTTTTGAGATGCCCTCAAGGCATCTTTTCCATAGTCCCAATTTCTAGTTGGGCACCTGTTTTTCTTTCTTTCTTTCTTTCTTTCTTTCTTTCTTTCTTTCTTTCTTTCTTTCTTTCTTTCCTTTCTTCTCTTTTTGTGTAGAGCAGACTAAACTCCATGATCATCACCCATGCGGCAGTCTGAATACTGGGCTGCCTTGAAATTGTTTCTACCAAATTAAGGAGTCTATTGCCCTTAAATGCAGCTTTAGGCTAAGTAACAGGAAAAGAGCAAAATGTTGATATATTCTTTTTGCCAGAGTATAGCATGAATGGTTTTTAGACAGATAAAGTCTTCCTTCCACTTGAAACTTTTAGAGGCAGGCCTTTATCATCCATCTACACATCTATCAGTACTCTGGTTTTCTGAGCTCTGACCAGAATCTCCCATCAGGCACAGTTCAGAGCACTCCAAGGATTTTCTAGCTACCATCTTTAAATCTTTTCAAACTCCTCCTCACAAACCAGTTCCAAAGGCTTCTAAACTACATGGTCAGGTGAGGCCACAGCAATAACCCCATTTTACTGGTACCAATTTTTGTGTTAGTTACTTATTCATTGCTGAGACAGAATATCCAACATCCACAATTTAAGGGAGGAGAGATTTATTTTAGCACAGTTTCAGAAGGTCTCACACAGTGTATTCATAGGCAGCCCAGAAGTCGTGAAGCACGTGGAGACGTAGTCAGAGGAAAGCTCTTCATGGTATGGCAGGCAGAAGCCAAGTGAGCAAGGAAGAGTAAAACTAGCATATTTTCTTCCAGGTTATGATTAGCAACATGTCTACAGGTGGGAAGTGATGTACCGTGAACATAATAAGAAGAGGTGCCTGGGTGAGAAATCTCTTTAGCCTTAAGAAGACAAAATAGAAGAAATTCCCTAATTTTGTCTCTAAGAGCTATTTGGGGGAATTTTCTGTTTTGTTTTGTTTTTTTAAGTTTCAACTTTCCATCTTTTATCCATAAAAAAAGAACACATGATAGGGGAAGGGAAGTCACAGAGTTTTAGGGTATGGGATAACTTTTACAGACTATTGTGGATGGCAAACTCTCAACAGCCCCACATTTGTATAGCTTTTGTTTGACCTTTCTTTTTCTCACCTGGGGGAAAAAAATATTACTCTGAACTAACTGAAAGCATGAGTACCAGCAAACAAACATCTTGAAGTTTAACCATTTGTGGATGATGATGCTCTTAGCTAGATTTAGCAAGGTTTGCCATGTGGCCTCTGGCCTATACCAGAGCACCTTAGCTTTCATGTCATACAGCATGGATATTGATGTCCCACTCAAAATGGCAAAGACTGGCTAAATGCAAATATTGGAGCCCTCCTCAGAATGGTGGGCCCAAGATTTTATGACTCACTAAAGATGAAAGCTGGCACATTGTTAAAGATGGAGTTGCCCAGGGTGGCAGTTACCATCTTGTTCAAGACATTGACTATTGCCCCTCTCAAACATGGCAACCATACACATGACTGGCGGACAGTCACCCTCTCAAGGATAAAGATGGCAACCAGGCACGTGATTCCAGTTTCTACTTGGCCAGTTTCTATTTCCTGAGAGAGAATGCTGCTTTCCCTTTGCACTGTTTCTGTCAAGATGAGAGTTTTTTCTAGGGGAAAGTCGTGCCCAGGTGCTTGTGGGTTGGCATGTGTGTGCAAAAAGGCTACCCAGAATTTCTTTCTGTTTTTCCCTAATTTTACTAAATAAAAAAATCATATCAAACCAAAAAGCATTAGGGAAAAGAGTATCTGAAAAGAAAAAGAATAAACACAACATCCCAAACAGCAATCCCCTTCTAAAAAACGCAGTATATAACAATGCAACATACTCTGACATTTCCCAATACAGTGTACACGAATCAATATCCACTTCACTGAACAAGGAAATTGCCTCCCAAGGACTCTGTCAGTAAAATATCTGCAAACACTGCAGAACCATCTTTAACAAAAGTCTTTAGCATTTTGACCCAATTATCCCCTGTAAACAACCAAATTATGTAATTACAGCCATTGTTTCAAATCGGCTTTTTTTCAAGAATCACATTTAAGGGCTAGAGATCACATCTATACATCCTGTCAGATGGCTAATTTTATCTTTTACCTTTGAGATAAAGTTTATAATCTGCAACTCAGCTGTATAGTGACTATCATGTAACCTTATATTTAACAAACCTACAAATTTTAATAGCACCTTATATACAAATGCAGAATAAAGAATGATTTTTAACATAGAAAAATATACTTAAGTAACTTTAGTTTAGCAATCTCAACTCCAGATAAAGATGTAAACTATACATTATTGAAGCCATTTATGTATATCACAAATAAAGAACATTTCTCTTAATTTGGGGTGGGTTGGAGCACTAGAAAATTCTCCTACATGATAGCTAATTATGCACCTGTTTTTTTTTTCTTTTTTTTCCAATGAAAGGGTCATTTTAAATTGTGCCCTCTATCTCTCTTGCCTAAAGCCAATTAAAGGGCAAATTAGCAGGGGCACAAACAAAAAACATGTATTATGTATTATCCAAGCCTTGAGTTTTTAGCCATTTTTAGATTCCAAATAAAGTACACTGTCATTTATTATCTTTTATCCCATTGTCTAGGAATTGTCTAGGAATCCCATTGCTGAGGACTTCTAGTTTTGTGTGCAAAAACAATGACTGTAACGGAAAACCTTTAAAGATTTCAAAAATAAAACAAAACAAATCTGAGGCTTTCCATCAGGGTTTCCCCACTGTTGGCCCTCATTCATAAATGGCCAACCCAGATCCTCTAGGATACTCAACTTTTTATAATGAAAGGTTCTTGTGTGATGAGTTCCCCTGAGATATTCTCAACTTCCCAGTCCTGGAGGTTTCTTGAGTACTCAGTACTCTTAGGCCTACACTTTTTCTTTATCCTCTAACGAGTTGGTTCTGGGCCTGCTGTTTTTAATTATTCAGTCTCTCATGCAAGGCATTTCTTGTCAATTCCTATTTTCCAGTCCTTACTAACCAAGGACATACCTTGACTCCCAAGGCAGTACTGTGTAAGCTCAAACTTTCCTGCGTTGGTTCATGTGCACAGTTTATCAGGTCAGCCATGGTCTTTCTGTTTTCATTGTCATCCTTACTGTTTTCAAATGCAAAACATCTCAGACTTTTCATGGCTCCATGAGAAATTGGACTTTATCAGGAAGAGGGAGCACCTAAAAACCAGTGTGGGTGTGCCTTCCCCTCTCCTGGAATGCCCTCCTCTATCAAGCATTCAAATCCCAGGTGAACCCCCAAATTGTGATAAACAGCTGAAAGAAGTTCACCTTCCCAAACAAGGAAAGGTCACAAAGGCATGGAGTACAGGAATAGGAAGGTTTATTACCTCCTTGTACGGAAGGTGAGCTCCTCGCCACTTGTTCACAGCACTGCACACTGAAACACGGCAGATAGTGATTTTTCATTTCTGGGGCCTCAAGTCCTCTCTGTCCCCCTCATTCTCACTGGCAGAATTAGAATTTTCAATAAGATCTAAAAATGACTAGTTTAGGATCGAACAGGTCACCCTGACATGCTTTTGTTTTTCCTCCCCATTCTCTTTGCCACTCATCATGTCCAGGTAAAAGTGTACAAAATTATAGACTGTCATTATCACATGAAAATGTGCCACTGCTACCATTAGGTGTCACTCACAATCCCTTCTTTCCTTCGGCTTTCTGCTTTGTGCGGATGCACCACGAAAGCCCTTTCTGCATGTGAGTGCCTGGATCTTAGACTTCACAGCCTCCACAAATGGGAAGAGAATATCTTTGTACATAAATTATGTAGTCTGTGATATTCTGTTACAGGAGTAAAAGACTAAGAAACAGTGTAGTAAGGAACTGAGTGGCAAAAATACTTAATACGGTGCATGAATAATTAATTTGCTATAATATTGATATGAATGCAACAGGTTTCTGTGTAAACCTTTTTTCTCAGCTATTGTTCTTTTCCTCCTATTCCATCTTGTGAATCCAGTGGTACTTAGGATTAGCATGGCAGTCGTAGGAATTGACACTGCAGATAAGTGGCATCTTGAAATAATAATAAAATAAAAAGTGTATATTACTTTTAAGGGTAATTATTGATTTAGACAAGGTTGACTTCTTTAAACTGGCAACTAAGTGAGCACTGAATGCTACACTTGCAAATAATTTTATTTTATGTAAGATGTATGAAAAGTTGCAATTAAATTTTCAGAAATTAATATATTAAACTTAATTCTAGTTAATATTTTAAATTACTAATTTTATTTTAATTTCTGTTGTAGATTTTTTAAAAATAAAAATAATATATTAAAAACAGATCTTTTTCTTTTATATTTAATTTTAATATACATTTAGATTAAATATATTCAAGTTTTGTACATATTGTTTAATTAGTTATCTATTTTTTATTTCTTCATGTTATGATACTTTTGATTTAAAAAAGCATGGCAACTTGATTTATAAATTTACTGAAATGAAGGTGAATTTTGTGAAAGAAATTTTGTGGAAAAAATAATATTATAGGCTTTTG